>OX122943.1:0-17500 GCA_944738685.1 Synanthedon myopaeformis
CCTAACCTAACCTAACCTAACCTAACCTAACCTAACCTAACCTAACCTAACCTAACCTAACCTAACCTAACCTAACCTAACCTAACCTAACCTAACCTAACCTAACCTAACCTAACCTAACCTAACCTAACCTAACCTAACCTAACCTAACCTAACCTAACCTAACCTAACCTAACCTAACCTAACCTAACCTAACCTAACCTAACCTAACCTAACCTAACCTAACCTAACCTAACCTAACCTAACCTAACCTAACCTAACCTAACCTAACCTAACCTAACCTAACCTAACCTAACCTAACCTAACCTAACCTAACCTAACCTAACCTAACCTAACCTAACCTAACCTAACCTAACCTAACCTAACCTAACCTAACCTAACCTAACCTAACCTAACCTAACCTAACCTAACCTAACCTAACCTAACCTAACCTAACCTAACCTAACCTAACCTAACCTAACCTAACCTAACCTAACCTAACCTAACCTAACCTAACCTAACCTAACCTAACCTAACCTAACCTAACCTAACCTAACCTAACCTAACCTAACCTAACCTAACCTAACCTAACCTAACCTAACCTAACCTAACCTAACCTAACCTAACCTAACCTAACCTAACCTAACCTAACCTAACCTAACCTAACCTAACCTAACCTAACCTAACCTAACCTAACCTAACCTAACCTAACCTAACCTAACCTAACCTAACCTAACCTAACCTAACCTAACCTAACCTAACCTAACCTAACCTAACCTAACCTAACCTAACCTAACCTAACCTAACCTAACCTAACCTAACCTAACCTAACCTAACCTAACCTAACCTAACCTAACCTAACCTAACCTAACCTAACCTAACCTAACCTAACCTAACCTAACCTAACCTAACCTAACCTAACCTAACCTAACCTAACCTAACCTAACCTAACCTAACCTAACCTAACCTAACCTAACCTAACCTAACCTAACCTAACCTAACCTAACCTAACCTAACCTAACCTAACCTAACCTAACCTAACCTAACCTAACCTAACCTAACCTAACCTAACCTAACCTAACCTAACCTAACCTAACCTAACCTAACCTAACCTAACCTAACCTAACCTAACCTAACCTAACCTAACCTAACCTAACCTAACCTAACCTAACCTAACCTAACCTAACCTAACCTAACCTAACCTAACCTAACCTAACCTAACCTAACCTAACCTAACCTAACCTAACCTAACCTAACCTAACCTAACCTAACCTAACCTAACCTAACCTAACCTAACCTAACCTAACCTAACCTAACCTAACCTAACCTAACCTAACCTAACCTAACCTAACCTAACCTAACCTAACCTAACCTAACCTAACCTAACCTAACCTAACCTAACCTAACCTAACCTAACCTAACCTAACCTAACCTAACCTAACCTAACCTAACCTAACCTAACCTAACCTAACCTAACCTAACCTAACCTAACCTAACCTAACCTAACCTAACCTAACCTAACCTAACCTAACCTAACCTAACCTAACCTAACCTAACCTAACCTAACCTAACCTAACCTAACCTAACCTAACCTAACCTAACCTAACCTAACCTAACCTAACCTAACCTAACCTAACCTAACCTAACCTAACCTAACCTAACCTAACCTAACCTAACCTAACCTAACCTAACCTAACCTAACCTAACCTAACCTAACCTAACCTAACCTAACCTAACCTAACCTAACCTAACCTAACCTAACCTAACCTAACCTAACCTAACCTAACCTAACCTAACCTAACCTAACCTAACCTAACCTAACCTAACCTAACCTAACCTAACCTAACCTAACCTAACCTAACCTAACCTAACCTAACCTAACCTAACCTAACCTAACCTAACCTAACCTAACCTAACCTAACCTAACCTAACCTAACCTAACCTAACCTAACCTAACCTAACCTAACCTAACCTAACCTAACCTAACCTAACCTAACCTAACCTAACCTAACCTAACCTAACCTAACCTAACCTAACCTAACCTAACCTAACCTAACCTAACCTAACCTAACCTAACCTAACCTAACCTAACCTAACCTAACCTAACCTAACCTAACCTAACCTAACCTAACCTAACCTAACCTAACCTAACCTAACCTAACCTAACCTAACCTAACCTAACCTAACCTAACCTAACCTAACCTAACCTAACCTAACCTAACCTAACCTAACCTAACCTAACCTAACCTAACCTAACCTAACCTAACCTAACCTAACCTAACCTAACCTAACCTAACCTAACCTAACCTAACCTAACCTAACCTAACCTAACCTAACCTAACCTAACCTAACCTAACCTAACCTAACCTAACCTAACCTAACCTAACCTAACCTAACCTAACCTAACCTAACCTAACCTAACCTAACCTAACCTAACCTAACCTAACCTAACCTAACCTAACCTAACCTAACCTAACCTAACCTAACCTAACCTAACCTAACCTAACCTAACCTAACCTAACCTAACCTAACCTAACCTAACCTAACCTAACCTAACCTAACCTAACCTAACCTAACCTAACCTAACCTAACCTAACCTAACCTAACCTAACCTAACCTAACCTAACCTAACCTAACCTAACCTAACCTAACCTAACCTAACCTAACCTAACCTAACCTAACCTAACCTAACCTAACCTAACCTAACCTAACCTAACCTAACCTAACCTAACCTAACCTAACCTAACCTAACCTAACCTAACCTAACCTAACCTAACCTAACCTAACCTAACCTAACCTAACCTAACCTAACCTAACCTAACCTAACCTAACCTAACCTAACCTAACCTAACCTAACCTAACCTAACCTAACCTAACCTAACCTAACCTAACCTAACCTAACCTAACCTAACCTAACCTAACCTAACCTAACCTAACCTAACCTAACCTAACCTAACCTAACCTAACCTAACCTAACCTAACCTAACCTAACCTAACCTAACCTAACCTAACCTAACCTAACCTAACCTAACCTAACCTAACCTAACCTAACCTAACCTAACCTAACCTAACCTAACCTAACCTAACCTAACCTAACCTAACCTAACCTAACCTAACCTAACCTAACCTAACCTAACCTAACCTAACCTAACCTAACCTAACCTAACCTAACCTAACCTAACCTAACCTAACCTAACCTAACCTAACCTAACCTAACCTAACCTAACCTAACCTAACCTAACCTATACCTAACCTAACCTAACCTAACCTAACCTAACCTAACCTAACCTAACCTAACCTAACCTAACCTAACCTAACCTAACCTAACCTAACCTAACCTAACCTAACCTAACCTAACCTAACCTAACCTAACCTAACCTAACCTAACCTAACCTAACCTAACCTAACCTAACCTAACCTAACCTAACCTAACCTAACCTAACCTAACCTAACCTAACCTAACCTAACCTAACCTAACCTAACCTAACCTAACCTAACCTAACCTAACCTAACCTAACCTAACCTAACCTAACCTAACCTAACCTAACCTAACCTAACCTAACCTAACCTAACCTAACCTAACCTAACCTAACCTAACCTAACCTAACCTAACCTAACCTAACCTAACCTAACCTAACCTAACCTAACCTAACCTAACCTAACCTAACCTAACCTAACCTAACCTAACCTAACCTAACCTAACCTAACCTAACCTAACCTAACCTAACCTAACCTAACCTAACCTAACCTAACCTAACCTAACCTAACCTAACCTAACCTAACCTAACCTAACCTAACCTAACCTAACCTAACCTAACCTAACCTAACCTAACCTAACCTAACCTAACCTAACCTAACCTAACCTAACCTAACCTAACCTAACCTAACCTAACCTAACCTAACCTAACCTAACCTAACCTAACCTAACCTAACCTAACCTAACCTAACCTAACCTAACCTAACCTAACCTAACCTAACCTAACCTAACCTAACCTAACCTAACCTAACCTAACCTAACCTAACCTAACCTAACCTAACCTAACCTAACCTAACCTAACCTAACCTAACCTAACCTAACCTAACCTAACCTAACCTAACCTAACCTAACCTAACCTAACCTAACCTAACCTAACCTAACCTAACCTAACCTAACCTAACCTAACCTAACCTAACCTAACCTAACCTAACCTAACCTAACCTAACCTAACCTAACCTAACCTAACCTAACCTAACCTAACCTAACCTAACCTAACCTAACCTAACCTAACCTAACCTAACCTAACCTAACCTAACCTAACCTAACCTAACCTAACCTAACCTAACCTAACCTAACCTAACCTAACCTAACCTAACCTAACCTAACCTAACCTAACCTAACCTAACCTAACCTAACCTAACCTAACCTAACCTAACCTAACCTAACCTAACCTAACCTAACCTAACCTAACCTAACCTAACCTAACCTAACCTAACCTAACCTAACCTAACCTAACCTAACCTAACCTAACCTAACCTAACCTAACCTAACCTAACCTAACCTAACCTAACCTAACCTAACCTAACCTAACCTAACCTAACCTAACCTAACCTAACCTAACCTAACCTAACCTAACCTAACCTAACCTAACCTAACCTAACCTAACCTAACCTAACCTAACCTAACCTAACCTAACCTAACCTAACCTAACCTAACCTAACCTAACCTAACCTAACCTAACCTAACCTAACCTAACCTAACCTAACCTAACCTAACCTAACCTAACCTAACCTAACCTAACCTAACCTAACCTAACCTAACCTAACCTAACCTAACCTAACCTAACCTAACCTAACCTAACCTAACCTAACCTAACCTAACCTAACCTAACCTAACCTAACCTAACCTAACCTAACCTAACCTAACCTAACCTAACCTAACCTAACCTAACCTAACCTAACCTAACCTAACCTAACCTAACCTAACCTAACCTAACCTAACCTAACCTAACCTAACCTAACCTAACCTAACCTAACCTAACCTAACCTAACCTAACCTAACCTAACCTAACCTAACCTAACCTAACCTAACCTAACCTAACCTAACCTAACCTAACCTAACCTAACCTAACCTAACCTAACCTAACCTAACCTAACCTAACCTAACCTAACCTAACCTAACCTAACCTAACCTAACCTAACCTAACCTAACCTAACCTAACCTAACCTAACCTAACCTAACCTAACCTAACCTAACCTAACCTAACCTAACCTAACCTAACCTAACCTAACCTAACCTAACCTAACCTAACCTAACCTAACCTAACCTAACCTAACCTAACCTAACCTAACCTAACCTAACCTAACCTAACCTAACCTAACCTAACCTAACCTAACCTAACCTAACCTAACCTAACCTAACCTAACCTAACCTAACCTAACCTAACCTAACCTAACCTAACCTAACCTAACCTAACCTAACCTAACCTAACCTAACCTAACCTAACCTAACCTAACCTAACCTAACCTAACCTAACCTAACCTAACCTAACCTAACCTAACCTAACCTAACCTAACCTAACCTAACCTAACCTAACCTAACCTAACCTAACCTAACCTAACCTAACCTAACCTAACCTAACCTAACCTAACCTAACCTAACCTAACCTAACCTAACCTAACCTAACCTAACCTAACCTAACCTAACCTAACCTAACCTAACCTAACCTAACCTAACCTAACCTAACCTAACCTAACCTAACCTAACCTAACCTAACCTAACCTAACCTAACCTAACCTAACCTAACCTAACCTAACCTAACCTAACCTAACCTAACCTAACCTAACCTAACCTAACCTAACCTAACCTAACCTAACCTAACCTAACCTAACCTAACCTAACCTAACCTAACCTAACCTAACCTAACCTAACCTAACCTAACCTAACCTAACCTAACCTAACCTAACCTAACCTAACCTAACCTAACCTAACCTAACCTAACCTAACCTAACCTAACCTAACCTAACCTAACCTAACCTAACCTAACCTAACCTAACCTAACCTAACCTAACCTAACCTAACCTAACCTAACCTAACCTAACCTAACCTAACCTAACCTAACCTAACCTAACCTAACCTAACCTAACCTAACCTAACCTAACCTAACCTAACCTAACCTAACCTAACCTAACCTAACCTAACCTAACCTAACCTAACCTAACCTAACCTAACCTAACCTAACCTAACCTAACCTAACCTAACCTAACCTAACCTAACCTAACCTAACCTAACCTAACCTAACCTAACCTAACCTAACCTAACCTAACCTAACCTAACCTAACCTAACCTAACCTAACCTAACCTAACCTAACCTAACCTAACCTAACCTAACCTAACCTAACCTAACCTAACCTAACCTAACCTAACCTAACCTAACCTAACCTAACCTAACCTAACCTAACCTAACCTAACCTAACCTAACCTAACCTAACCTAACCTAACCTAACCTAACCTAACCTAACCTAACCTAACCTAACCTAACCTAACCTAACCTAACCTAACCTAACCTAACCTAACCTAACCTAACCTAACCTAACCTAACCTAACCTAACCTAACCTAACCTAACCTAACCTAACCTAACCTAACCTAACCTAACCTAACCTAACCTAACCTAACCTAACCTAACCTAACCTAACCTAACCTAACCTAACCTAACCTAACCTAACCTAACCTAACCTAACCTAACCTAACCTAACCTAACCTAACCTAACCTAACCTAACCTAACCTAACCTAACCTAACCTAACCTAACCTAACCTAACCTAACCTAACCTAACCTAACCTAACCTAACCTAACCTAACCTAACCTAACCTAACCTAACCTAACCTAACCTAACCTAACCTAACCTAACCTAACCTAACCTAACCTAACCTAACCTAACCTAACCTAACCTAACCTAACCTAACCTAACCTAACCTAACCTAACCTAACCTAACCTAACCTAACCTAACCTAACCTAACCTAACCTAACCTAACCTAACCTAACCTAACCTAACCTAACCTAACCTAACCTAACCTAACCTAACCTAACCTAACCTAACCTAACCTAACCTAACCTAACCTAACCTAACCTAACCTAACCTAACCTAACCTAACCTAACCTAACCTAACCTAACCTAACCTAACCTAACCTAACCTAACCTAACCTAACCTAACCTAACCTAACCTAACCTAACCTAACCTAACCTAACCTAACCTAACCTAACCTAACCTAACCTAACCTAACCTAACCTAACCTAACCTAACCTAACCTAACCTAACCTAACCTAACCTAACCTAACCTAACCTAACCTAACCTAACCTAACCTAACCTAACCTAACCTAACCTAACCTAACCTAACCTAACCTAACCTAACCTAACCTAACCTAACCTAACCTAACCTAACCTAACCTAACCTAACCTAACCTAACCTAACCTAACCTAACCTAACCTAACCTAACCTAACCTAACCTAACCTAACCTAACCTAACCTAACCTAACCTAACCTAACCTAACCTAACCTAACCTAACCTAACCTAACCTAACCTAACCTAACCTAACCTAACCTAACCTAACCTAACCTAACCTAACCTAACCTAACCTAACCTAACCTAACCTAACCTAACCTAACCTAACCTAACCTAACCTAACCTAACCTAACCTAACCTAACCTAACCTAACCTAACCTAACCTAACCTAACCTAACCTAACCTAACCTAACCTAACCTAACCTAACCTAACCTAACCTAACCTAACCTAACCTAACCTAACCTAACCTAACCTAACCTAACCTAACCTAACCTAACCTAACCTAACCTAACCTAACCTAACCTAACCTAACCTAACCTAACCTAACCTAACCTAACCTAACCTAACCTAACCTAACCTAACCTAACCTAACCTAACCTAACCTAACCTAACCTAACCTAACCTAACCTAACCTAACCTAACCTAACCTAACCTAACCTAACCTAACCTAACCTAACCTAACCTAACCTAACCTAACCTAACCTAACCTAACCTAACCTAACCTAACCTAACCTAACCTAACCTAACCTAACCTAACCTAACCTAACCTAACCTAACCTAACCTAACCTAACCTAACCTAACCTAACCTAACCTAACCTAACCTAACCTAACCTAACCTAACCTAACCTAACCTAACCTAACCTAACCTAACCTAACCTAACCTAACCTAACCTAACCTAACCTAACCTAACCTAACCTAACCTAACCTAACCTAACCTAACCTAACCTAACCTAACCTAACCTAACCTAACCTAACCTAACCTAACCTAACCTAACCTAACCTAACCTAACCTAACCTAACCTAACCTAACCTAACCTAACCTAACCTAACCTAACCTAACCTAACCTAACCTAACCTAACCTAACCTAACCTAACCTAACCTAACCTAACCTAACCTAACCTAACCTAACCTAACCTAACCTAACCTAACCTAACCTAACCTAACCTAACCTAACCTAACCTAACCTAACCTAACCTAACCTAACCTAACCTAACCTAACCTAACCTAACCTAACCTAACCTAACCTAACCTAACCTAACCTAACCTAACCTAACCTAACCTAACCTAACCTAACCTAACCTAACCTAACCTAACCTAACCTAACCTAACCTAACCTAACCTAACCTAACCTAACCTAACCTAACCTAACCTAACCTAACCTAACCTAACCTAACCTAACCTAACCTAACCTAACCTAACCTAACCTAACCTAACCTAACCTAACCTAACCTAACCTAACCTAACCTAACCTAACCTAACCTAACCTAACCTAACCTAACCTAACCTAACCTAACCTAACCTAACCTAACCTAACCTAACCTAACCTAACCTAACCTAACCTAACCTAACCGTCTCTGTTGAACGCTCGAAGAGGTTGGACGCAAGCGCGGTCGTTTAAACTAGCTCCGCGTGGCAATAAATGCTCAAAAATCAGTTGTGCGTGCGTTTTAAGTGTAAAATACGCGTGTGATACGTCATTCGACGCGGCTCGACGCGGGCAACACAGTGGTGTTTTCCGCGTCGAAATCCGACGAAGTTTGAGGAAGCTACGGTTTTTTAAAGTGCAAAAAAGTTACCGAAAAAATTTCGCGCGCAAACGCTGCCGAATTTTGATCGAGAAAGTGTTAGGCTGAAAGTGCTATCGGATAGCCGGCACTTTCCTCTTATTTGTGCAGCAAATCCCGGATTTTTTCCTGGCCGGGAAGGCGGTTACACAACCAAAATTCCGGAGGTCCCCAAAGTTGGACCCCCTTAAAAGGCCCCGGAAAAATCAAGAAAAGTGACCAAAAATAGCGGACAGACTGTGTAAGTGTACCAGTGAAAGAATTTCTCAAATCGGTCTATCCGTTGCAGAGAAATCGTAAAATTAAAATTTCCAGAAAATCGTCGCTTTTTCGGGAGCTTGTGTTCCCTCAGGAATAAAGTCGCGAGGAAGTCCTTTATACAGTGGTGTGCAGCATTTCTTGCTGTATTTTTTGGTGAAGAAATCGTGTTCCTAGGACAAATATTGTGGAAGCTATAAGCAAAAACGTAACATAAGAAAATCAGTCAAAATCCGTATATAGTAAGTTACGTAACTATAAAGTGAAAATTGGTATCTTCAAAAATCAATATTTTCAAAAAAGAAAAATACCATTAGATAGCCCTTCTTCAAAAAGTGACAAGGAAGAAAGAACGGTGAAAATCGGACGACAGGAACCGAAGATATAACGAAAAAACTAAAAACAGTCAAAGTGTCTTGACGACTGGTCGGTCAACATAGGTTTTTGCTAAATCCTGGACTCCAGGATCGCCGTAGAAGAAAACGGCTGGTACCATTGGATTACACGTCAAAAGTTGTACATAGGAACACAAGCAGCCCCGGAATCGGACTCGATTGGGCGCCGGGATACTCGGGAAAAACATTGGGTAAATCCACGCTAAGTTGACCCGCGGCTAACATAACTATACTATTGCCTGCACCAGGACGTGTCTGCTGAAAATAAAATTAAGATCTTCTAAGGCACATAACTTCGCAACCATTAGTGCTAAAATTCAGTGAGACACGTCATTGGGTTCGGAAAATTAACACCTTTTTTCCCAACTTAGCGGGATCACTATAGTCCCCCACCTGACTTCACCTGTAAAAATTTGAAAACCCCATAACTCCCTTCCCTTACGTAGTACACAGTTGTGCGATACGTCATTGGATAGGCCTCATCGAGATCTGTCCGGTGGCCTATCGCCCTTAACTGGTTCTACACCCGGTTTTGTCTGGAAAAATAAAATAAATTATTTTAGGCCTTATATATCAAAATTTATTCTAAATTACTCCTAAAACCGATCTTCCCTCCTTTAACCTTCCCTAACCCTCTATTTGGCTACCTTTCCTCCCCCCATAGTTTTCTCTGGGTGCCCTGGGGGCCCGATTCGGGTCTGGGTTCTGGCAAAATATTAAACAGAGACTTAGTTAAGTTAGTCGTAAGTTAGATTTAAGATATTGACTGAGCCCTTATACAGCTCAATTATATTTTATTGTTTTGTAATTATATGTTGACTTATTTTAATATTAATTATTGTGTTTGACATTGCGTTTTAATTTGTTTTATAGACCAAAAATTTTTATATTATTTTAACTGGTCTATTGTATATTGTTTTAATATTGTATGCGATTTTATTTGATCTGACATTTATTAATTTTATTGACATTATTTAATATTGTATTTTAGTTAAGTATTAGACTTGTTAGGCTAGTTATATTAACTAGCACTAATTAAGTTTATTTTAAATTACTGACGGAGCCCATATACAGCTCCAATTTTATTATTATTGATTATTTTTATTTTTTAATTATTTGATATTTTAATTTGTTTTAACTTTATTTGACATTAAAAATTTTATATTTATTAAATTTAATTGTAAATAATACCACCAGTCAATCTCGACTGCCACATATTGTATATTGTTTTAAAATATATTATCGTATTTTGCTTTGACCTATTAATTTGTACTTTTAGTGTAGTTATTTGTAAATTGTATTTAATTGGTAATTGTATAGTATTGTGTTCAGTCTTGACTCGATTTATTTATTTTGTATATATATTGACGTGGTATTTTATTTTATTGTGTACAATTTGACATTTTATTTTGCCTTAGTATTAAGTTAATTAAGTCGTATTATTTAGGCCCATATACAGCCCGTAGTTATTAAGTTTCGGGACAAGTGTTCGCTGACCCCAACTCCTTTGGTCCCGCGGTCCCCTGGGCTACCCCGGATCCCTTGGGCTCCCGGAGTTCCGTGGTCCCCGAGCTTTCTGGGCTTCCAGATCCTTTGGGTTACCGAACTCTTTGGGCACCAAATTTTTTGGGCACCGAATTTTTTGGGCACCAAATTTTTGGGCACCGGATTTTTTGGGCACAAATCTTTGGGCACAAATTTTTGGGCACAAGTTTTTCTTGGGCACAAATCTTTGGGCACAAATTTTTGGGCACAAATTTTTTGGGCACCAGATTTTTGGGCACAAATTTTTTGGGCGCAAATTTTTTGGGCACCCAAATTTTTTGGGCACAAATTTTTTGGGCACCAATTTTTTGGGCACCGGATTTTTTGGGCACAAGTTTTTGGGCACCGAATTTTTTGGGCACAAATTTTTGGGCACGGATTTTGGGCACAAGTTTTCTTGGGCACAAATTTCTGGGCACAGATTTTTGGGCACAAGAACTTTTGGGCACCGGATTTTTGGGCACAAAATTTTTGGGCACAAATTTTTGGGCACAAAATTTTTGGGCACCGAAATTTTTTGGGCACCAGATTTTTTGGGCACCTGATTTTTTGGGCTCAAATTTTTGGGCAAAAATTTTTGGGCACAAGTTTTCTTGGGCACAAATTTTTGGGCGCAAATTTTTGGGCAAAAAATTTTTTGGGCACCGGATTTTTTGGGCTCTAAATTTTTTGGGCTCCCGAATTCTCTGGGCTCCCGGATTGTTTGGGCCCCCTGATCTTTCGGGCTCCTGAGGCTTTCGGACCATCGAGCCGTTGGGCCCTTGGACTTTTGGGTGCAGTGACAGTTGACGAGCCCATTTACAGCTCGGTCTTAAACGAGGCCACTATACAGCCGACGTTAACGACAACCATCCCTCTAACGATGTTGCGGTCTCCAGCGGCGGACCGAGCAAGAGCGGTGCAAGGCGGGAAAACCCAGGGGACTCCGCCTCCGTTGCCAAACGTCAGGCGGAGCATAGGGGAGTGGGAGACGGGGAAAGTCTCCATCTCTCCCCTGGCTCCGGCGGCGAGCACAGCGAGACTCACAGAAAAGATCGAATACCCCGACAGAGTCACTGAGGCGAGGGCTTGCCTGAAAAAGGCAAAGCTTAGCCTCAGTGCCTCTAGAAACACCAAAACAGAAATAAAGGAAAATGTAATCCAGGCTCTCGACCGGCTCTTCGCCCTGGTGAAGGAGGCGGAGTCCGAGGGGAAGAAAAATAAAAATGTGGGACCGGGGAGGGAGGAGGTTAAGCCTCCTCCTCCCCCGGCTCAAGCGGTACAACCCAACGTTAAAATATTGGAGGCCTTGGAGAGACATGCAGATCTGCTCAAGGCAAACGAGGCTGCACTGCGGGACCACACAGCATTGATAAGGAAATTGGAAAATGACAGTAAAACGACAAAATCTGTGGGTCCCGCAAGATCCTACGCGGAGACCGTAGCTCATGGAACCGGTGATAGACCAACCCTGCACTCGGTGGTCGTGGCGTCGGAAGACGTCACGGACACCGGGGAGCAGGTGCTTGATAAAATCAGGGAGGCGGTCAAAGCAAAAGATGGCTGGGTTAAGGTTGAGAGAGTAAGGAAAGCCAAAGAAAGGAAAATCGTAATAAGTTGTAGGACGGAGGAGGAAAGGAGCAAGGTTAAGGAAAGGATCGAGAAGTCGGGAAAACGACTTCTTTGCGGCGAGGTCGAGAACAGGGATCCTCTGCTGATCCTTTGGGACGTCCTGTCGGTTAACAACGACGAGGACGTCCTGAAGGCAATCAGGAATCAGAACCGGTCCCTGTTTGACGGCCTCGACGAAAAGAAGTCGAGAATGTTTGTGAAGTATAGAAGGAGAGCAAGGAATCCGCTCACGGGACACGTCGTTCTGAGCACCTCTCCGGAGGTGTGGAAAAGGGCGACTGAACTCGGGGCCCTGCACATTGATTTGCAACGTGTCAGGGTCGCGGACCAGTCGCCCTTGGTGCAGTGCTCGAGATGTCTGGGCTATGGTCACAGCAAAAGGTTCTGTGCCGGGACGGAGGACCTGTGCAGCCACTGCGGGGGACACCATCTAAAGATGGCGTGCCCCGAGTGGAGGGCGGGAACTCCCCCGGCCTGTCGCAACTGTGCTGTGGCCAAGCTCGGAGATCGCGGGCACAATGCACTCAGCCCGGCGTGCCCCGTGAGAGTGAAATGGGATGCCATAGCACGCTCCGCCACTCAGTATTGCTAAGGGCACCCCTGAGAGTAGCCGCACCTATGGGCTCTTACAAGTTAACTTGCAACGAAGCCGACTAGCTACCTCCGAGCTCCTAGTGGAAGCAGGGAAGAGGGGTACGGCCGTAGCGCTCCTCCAGGAGCCCTATGTGGGGGCGGCTGGCACGGTTCGGGGTCGGAGGGGGATGCGGGTCTTCCAGAACCCCACTCCAAAAGAGGGTGCTGTTAAGGCTGCTATAGTAGTTTTCGATAGCAGCCTTAAGGTCACACAGTACCCAGAACTCACCACTAACAACATCGTAGTGGTGGGGATACGGATGGGGCGCTGGACGACAACGTTTACCTCCTTCTATTTCGAGCCGGACCAGCCAATTGAACCCTACATTGGGCTTCTGAAGAGAGTGGAGGCCAAGCTGGGGGCTGGGAGATGGTTGGTCGGTGGAGATGCTAACGCCAAGAGTCCATGGTGGGGCAGCGATAAGATAGACTCGAGGGGGGAAGAGCTTTCAGGTAGTCTGGATGAGCTTGGCCTCGAACTTCTGAACGTTGGTGATGCTCCGACCTTCGACACTGTCCGAGGGGGGCGGCGTTTCTGTAGTCATGTGGACATCACAGCATGTTCACATGACCTGTTGGACCTGGTGGAGGACTGGAAAGTCCTCAACGATTTAACGGGTTCCGACCACAACGGCATCGCATTCAGGCTGAACCTCGGACCTTCCCGAGGAATGGAAGTGGTCAGATCGACCAGAAGGTACAACACCCAAAAAGCAGATTGGCAAAAGTTTAGATCCAAAATTTTAGAATTAATTGGGGAATATGGGATGGGAGAAGGTGTTGTACCAGATAGGGAACAAACTATTTCGGCTGTGCAAAATTACACCAAATTGGTAATTGAGGCGTCTGACCACGCCATTCCGAGGAAGGGGACGAGGGAAAAGCTAGCGTTGCCGTGGTGGTCGCAGGACCTGGAAATCTTGAAGAAGGAGGTCGCCACCAGGAAAAACAGAATCAGGAACGCCGCACCCGTCCGACGGTCGTGGGTCGTCGAGCAGTACGTTCAGAAGAAGGCGGAGTATGAGCAGGCCGTGAGGCAGGCTCAGACGGACTCCTGGAAGTCCTTCTGCGAGCGACAGAGTGGCGAGAGTATGTGGGACGGCATCTACAGAGTGATTGGTAGAACGGCCATCAGAGAGGAGGACCCGCCGCTGGTTCGAGACGGTAGGGTTCTCGATGCGAGGGAATCGGCGGAGTGGCTTGCGGAGGTGTTCTACCCGCAAGACCACGCGACTTCGGATGAAGGGATTCACCGCCAGATCAGAGCGGAAGCGGACGGGGTGAACGTGGGGGAGCAAAACTCACCCTGCGACCCCCCGTTCACGCTAACCGAGCTTGAGATGGCGGTGAAGTCCTTCAATCCGAAGAAGGCCCCCGGCTCCGACGGGCTCACTGCTGACATCTGTTCAAGGGCCATCGGCTGTAACCCCAAAGTCTTTTTGGGGTTAATAAACAGCTGTATGGCCCACCATATCTTTCCAAAGATATGGAAAGAAGCAGCAGTGATCGTCCTTCGGAAACCGGGGAGGGATAGCTACACCGTCCCCAAGTCATTCCGACCTATTGGACTGCTGCCCGTGCTCGGAAAGGTATATGAGAAAATGCTAGTGGCTCGCCTCAAATACCATCTGTTGCCGGGGATTAGCGACCGCCAGTATGGCTTTGTGCCCCAGAAGAGCACCGAAGGCGCCCTCTATGACCTAATGTCACGGATTTATAAAAAACTTGATGACAAGAAGATTGTAATATTAGTTTCATTGGACATAGAGGGGGCCTTCGACAGCGTCTGGTGGCCCATGGTTAGGGTCAGGCTGGCGGAAGCGGGATGCCCGGTCAACCTGAGGCGAGTCCTCGATAGCTACCTCGCCGACAGGACGGTAAACGTCAGGTACTGCGGCGAGGTTCATAGTGCCGAGCCGAGCAGGGGCTGCATCCAAGGGTCAATAGCCGGACCCTTGCTTTGGAACCTGACGCTCGATCCACTGCTGCGGGGCCTGGAAAGTAGAGGCGTCTACTGCCAGGCCTTCGCGGACGACGTGGTCCTCGTCTTTGATGGAGATGGGGCGCTCCAGATAGAGCAGAATGCCAATGCCACTCTCGCGTATGTTTTGGAGTGGGGTGTCAAAAATAAGCTTAGGTTCGCACCAGGCAAAACCAATGCCATGGTGCTAACCAGAAAGCTTAAGTTTGACACCCCACGCCTCACCATGGGCGGGATTGACATTGGCATGAAGGACAAAATCAAATTGCTGGGACTGACCATAGACAGGGGTCTCACCTTCAAGGATCACGTAAAGAGTGTGACTAAGAAGGCCCTCGGGGTTTATAAGCAGCTCGGGAGGGCAGCCAAAGTCAGTTGGGGCCTCCATCCCGAGATAGTCCGCTCCATTTATGTCGCCGCGGTGGAACCAATTATCACCTACTCTGCGAGTGCGTGGGTATCTGCGACTCGCAGAGTGGGGGTTAAGCGGATCTTGAACGCTGTGCAGCGGGGTTTCGCGCAGAAAATCTGCAGAGCCTACCGAACGGTGTCCCTGAACTCAGCCTTATTACTGGCTGGGATACTCCCCCTTGACTTACGAGTCCGTGAGGCTGCCTCATTATACGAGGCCAAGAGGGGAGTACCACAGCCGGAGCTTGGGGACAGGGTCATCGAGCGGGGGGTTCTTGCGTCCGGGGCTCCCCACCCCGCCGAGCTGGTTAGCTTGGAGTTCGGGAGCCTGGTAGACGAGGAACAATTAAACCAAAACAGCGACTACCATCTGCGCATTTTTACGGACGGCAGCAAGATTGACGGTCGGGTTGGCGCCGCACTATCCATATGGAAGGGCGACGCCGAAACCAAGGCCGTCAAGCTTGGTCTGCCGACGTATTGTACCGTATACCAGGCAGAGCTCTTGGCGCTATGCGAGGCGTCGAGGGTAGCACTCGGGCGCAGCGAAGCATCCGTTGCGATATACAGCGATTCAAGGTCCGCACTGCAGTCCATCGCGGCGAGTAAATGCTCGCACCCTCTGGCAGCTGAAACAAGAAGTAACCTTAACAACATCAGTAAGGATAACAGAATAGTAAAAATATTTTGGATAAAAGCTCACGCTGGCCTAGAGGGTAACGAGAGGGCGGACTGCCTCGCGAGGGAGGCCGCACTGAAGTGTAAACGAAAGCCGGCGTACGACCTGTGTCCGGTCTCGTTTGTCAAGCGGTGCATCCGCATGCGCTCGCTTGACGAATGGGACCAAAGATACAGGGAAGGTGCGACGGCTGGAGTTACCAGGCTGTTCTTCCCTGGAGCCATAGAGGCTTATAAAACCCTGAGGAAGGTGAGCCTTGAAGGTGTGATGACCCAGGTCTTAACGGGGCACGGTGGGTTCTCCGAGTACTTGCATCGGTTTAAGCGCAAGGAGAGCCCATCGTGCATTTGTTCCAGCAAAAACGAGGATGTCCCGCATGTTCTGCTGGAGTGTCCGGTCTTCGCCAAGGAAAGGATGGAGCTGGAGTACGAGCTGGATATGGAAGTGTGCCCAGCCAATCTTAGTGCGATGATCGCCGGCAGCCAGAGAGAGAAGTTCATGAAATTTTGTAAAGAAATAGCAAGTAGAGTAATTAGTAGAAATAAGACATAGAATTAGGGATAATATTTTATTAAATGTATTCTTTTAAACTTAACTGTCTAATGTATTTATTCTTAATTTGTTTTAACTGATAGTAATTATTTTGAATTGTTTTATTGAATTTTATTATGAATTTTAATTTAATTGTTTCATATTTTATTGTACATTGTTTTAACGCTAATTATTGAATCTATTTATTTTAATGTTTAATATTTATAATGTTTTCTAAAGTATTAATAATCGTTATTCTAATTATTTTAAATTTGTGTAATGCTTCAATGTGTAAAAATAAGAATACTGTGTAAAATTATTTAATAAAATACCCTAATGCTATAAATAAAAAAGAAAATAGAAA